>VDFB02281492.1:957827020-957855979 GCA_007258455.2 Sequoia sempervirens | reverse complement strand
TATGCATGGTAAATGCATCATTTTCCCTCCTGTAGTTCGAGCTTCCTAAATACAATTGAGGGTAAACCTCATAGATAATATCTTGTCCTAAGATTCCCTTTGTATCTAATCCTTTGTAGGGATGGAACCTAGCAAGTGCATAGACCAAATATGAAGTCATTGTGAAGGTCCTTGTCTGCAACACATTGGAAAATTGCTTGTGAATTACTTGGCTGATGACCCTTGCCCAATGGTAGTCAATTTTCTCTTGTTCCATCCTTACAATCGTATGGCACATCCAATTCTCAAATGTACCAGCACTCCTCAATCCAACCACCCTACTAAGAAATGTGATGGCATCATTGTACTCCTTGAATTTTGCTCTGAATAGCTGCTTGGGCAACTTGGAATAGTGAGACTTGGGCTTCTCTAGCCAGGAATTGATAAACTGCTGTGACTTCACGGTTTGTTCATCGTAAAACCCTTGAGCTGCTTGAATGGTGAATCCCACCACATGAGATCTGTCTGGCATATCAAATGTTTGAGCGATAGAGACAGGGTTAAGATTTTCTATAACTCTCCCTTGTGGACCAATTATCCTCTATGTGTCCTGATCATAGTGCCTGGCACACTCAAGGAACAGCTCATAGCATTGCACTGTTGAAGGGAAACCGGCCACATGGGACAGGCCCGATTCCACCATCCTTCTAGTCACCAAAGGAGGATTCTCAGCCGCCACTCTTTCTTTAAACTCTTCATAGTCCTAGAGGCCAACGTTTGTATCAGTGGTTTCTGACCAGACAAAAGTGATCTTACTCTCAGGTACCTTGCTCTTAATGTCCAGCTTAATCCTTTCTGCATCAGACAATGAAGACCCAGCCGCTACCTTGCTTGACTCAGCCTACGTTCAACATGAAAACATAATAAAAACCATAGGAAAGCAAGGTCAATTAATCAAAACACCATTAGAATGCATCTCATATAGTCAAGGTGTTATTAAAATTCATATAAAATGACCACAACAAATTTCAGGTTTCAAGACCATCGGTGGAATCTGAGCTAGAGAGGAATTTCGGGAAATTCCAGACCGATCAGATTCCAACAGAATAACCAAGAAACACCTAATTAATCATTTAACTTGATCATTTTCATCAGTGAACCACAAGGGAAATCCAAATATGTCAAGAAATAATCATAAAATGCATCACAAATTATAAACGAATCCAATTATTTCATGTTCCTTTCACCAAATTTTGGGGAAATCCATGAGGGATGGATTTCCGCGAAGAATGGGCCAAAGAGGATTTTCAAGAAATCTGGGATATGGTAGATTTCAGAGAAATCTGGACCTAATGGACATCCGTGGTTAAGGCAAATTTTCGGACCAAAGGAAATTCCCGGAATGAAGGTTTCGGCAAGAGTTAATCATTTTGCCGAGAAGTCTCGGCGACGCTCGGGAGTCCTGCCGATGGAAGTCACTAGGATAGGTTTCCCTAAGACTTAGTGGTTTTGGTGTAACATCCTGGTGACTAGGGAGAAGTCTCAGCGAAGCATACGAGTGATTTTGGCTGAACAAATTTCATTCGGAAAGAGGTCACGCAAAATGGGACACATCTTGCCGAAAGCGGATATGAAAGAGCATGTTGATGAGAGATTTTCTTTGGTATAAAGTCACAGTGAATCACCCTTGTCTCACCGACTATCAGAGTTCAAGTAATCACTTAGGCTAGACCAAAATTTATCTATATGATGTCTTAGTGAACTCACAGAGTCTTGCTGATTGTCAATGAGGAACATTCCGATGTGACCAACAGGTAGTCGGGGTAAGGTCTCAGCGAAGCATGAATGTCTCCCTGATGAAAGGTTACTCGATAAGAGCAGGATACGTTTAGCAAAAGTTCTCGCCGAATGGGATACGTCTCAGTGACAGGACGAAAAATTGGCAAGACGAAAGGGGCCCGCTATGAGCTCTCGGCGACGGGTTTGTCTTGTCGAAAGAAAAGCTTTCGGCGTGAGAATCACAGTGTCCTGGTGATTAAATACAAACCTACAAAGGGTTTCGGTGAGACACAGAGTGACCTACATGACATCTCCCCGACTTCGAAGGGTTACAGCGACTAGAAAGAACAAAGCTCGGGGAAAGCAAAGAGTGCTCGGTGAGAGGTCTCGCCGAAGGACAGATGTCTTGGCGAAGAAAATGAATATCGATAAAGCCGCTGATCCTGCCATGACCTCTTGGCGACTAGGACCTATCCTACCGAAAGCGAGTATGAACAAGCATGTCGATGAGACATCCCCTCACGGGGTGAGGTCTCATCGAAAGCAAAGGTCTCGCCGACTGATATGCATAAAATATTTCATCGGTGTAAAAACAATAGTGTCATGGCGATCCAACATGAACCTAGGAAGACCACTTCGGCGAACCTCAAGGTGGTCGATATGACATCTCAACGATTTTGAATGGTCACAGCGAAGGGAATCTGGAAGGGATGGAGAGTCCCGATTTCATCCAAACATTGAACCAACTAAGGATTTCAAAAAGTTTAACTTAGGGCAAGTCGGGGATGAACCTTTCATGAATTTTCTTTGCATTCTAGGTCAATCTTAAGATGAAATCACCTGATATGGCACTGCCCTAGGTTCGAACCCTATTCATCCACCATTAGCACATAGACAAGCTCAAAATTTAGCTGTTTCTACTATTGAGTCACTACTAGGGTTTACTAATTACTCTCAGGAAAGATTCATTAAAATGCAGATAGACACATGAACTCAAAACTCGCCTGGGAGATGACAAAGGATGCAATACTGAACAACCCTAGCACGAAATAAACAAATACACAGGAATCCAAATCCCACAAGCTCCCACAATACCGACATGCCATTCATAATTCAATTAAAAGCAGAGCAATCAGACACATACCATTATGAAGCAAAAATTGACCTTAGAAACAACAAACGCAAAGCCTAGAGGCACCCACAAAGAATAGATGCGAGAACACACAAGAAATAGCCACCAAATCACCCAATTCAAGCCCAAACACCCCAAAATGAAGCCAATCAATCATAGGAAAGCACCCCTCAAATGATGGAAAATAGTAAGCATAATGACACAAAAGATCTCAGAAATCAAGTAAAAACCAACCTTCAAAGCGCGTACGAGGCCATTAATACAATCGATAAGGCAGCTAGAGAAGGAATTCAGGAATCCGACGACAGGGCAGAATCTGGGGAAATCCGGCCCACGCGGAAATCCATGAAGATCGAAAATCCCCAAACAACAAGGGTTTAGCCGGAGTCCAAGCAGGATTTGGGAAAATCTGACTAGGGCGAAAAATCTCGAATCCGAGCAAAAGCCCGAAATTCATCTAGAACTTAGGATTTTCAATGCATAACCTGGGGGAAACACTTAGGAAATCAAAATATACATTTAAGTACGTGCCTAAGTAAGACAAAACCTCAAAAGAAAGGGCCAAAACACCAAAACCGGAGTGAAAGAGGGTCCCTACTTTCAGCGGGTCATGTGTGCAAAAAAATTGCACAACAAATGGCGACTTTTGCTGGGAAAATGCTCCAGAGCATTTGATGCCGAACAAAAATCAAGAACCCAGAATCTCTAGTTTCAATCTCACCATCAAATAAACAAGTCAGAATGCAAGATTTAAAGAATCAGAACCAAAGGATAGGTCAAATCCTCCATAAACTAAAAATCCAAGTGTGTGCACATGAGTTCATTTCCCTCCTTAAGTTACTACAAAAACCAAGTTTAGTCAAGTCAGGTTACGTAAGGATTCTGACTTCAAAAGCAACCTAGATAGGGCCTCGCTGCCAGTCAGGCGTCCATAGCACCGACGAGGTTATCGCTGCGACTCTCCTGAACATAGCTCTACTGCTAGCCAGGCATCCAGAGCCCCGGTAGAGATATTCAAGTACCCCTGATAAGTTGAATTTATTCTTTTGATATTCAATATTTCATTTTTCTTTCCTTCGATATTCTTTATATGTTTCTTTCATTTCAACTTGTGAATAATGAAGTTCACACTCAGGGCTGAGAACCACAGTGGCACTGAAGCAAAAATAGGATTTTTCACTTGACAAGACTTCATAAGGATTCCTATAGTGACAGCAGGATTCTTAAGATATATGGGGGATATAAGATTTTTAGAGTACTTCAAATTCGAATCAAAGCCAATGACCAATCTTCTATGAATCTGACATTAAGACTGTTGGCAATAGCAAAGAATTCAACCATCCTTTCAAGATGCAAGACTAAAGTTCACCAACAAAATACTTAGAACAACTTCAAAGAAGACATATTTTCCATGTAGGTGCAACACATCCGGGCGAAAACAGAGAAACCCCACAAAACAAGAGCAAAGCAAAAACAAAACAAACCGAAAGAAAACCTACACTAACTAAAACAAACAAAAGCAAAACAGAAAGGAAAACCCTAATCTAACTATATACAAGACCAGAGCTGAAAACAACTCAAGACTGGAAATAATGCTTCAAATACTACCCATTGACAGGCAGTGGGATATCCTCTCCAGTGAGAGTTTTCAATCGAAAAGCATTATCTCCCAAGATTTCTGAGATCTGGTAAGGGCCAAGCCAAAGTTTATCAAATTTTCCGTGCTCTCCCTTACGGTCATGGGCTTTATCCCAGGAAAGAACCAAGTCAAAAATCCTAAAAGCTTTAACCTTGGCTCTCTTATCAAACCATCTCTTGACAACCCCTTGATGTTTGGAAAAGTTCTCTAGGGCTTCATCCCTTTTTTCTTCAAGATGCAACAGTTCGGCAAGTCTTGCCTCACATCTGTCTCCCTCCTCATAATAGTCATTAATGAACTGAAGGGTAGGAATTTTCAATTGTATAGGAAACATAGGTTATAATCCATAAACTAGGTGGTAGGGTGACATCCCCATAGAAGCTTTATGTCTTGTACGATCTTCCCAAAGAGCGAACCTAAGCTGGGTATGCCAATCCTTCGGATTTCTTTCTAATAGTTTGCGTATAATAGTTAGGAGATTTTTGTTGGATGACTCATCTAACCCGTTACCCTAGGGGTAGTAATTGGATGCAAATTTTATAATGATCCCATGATCAAAAACCCAGTTAGAAAATTTCAATGATAAAAACGCAGGGCCATTATCACATACTAAAGACATAGGGCACCCAAAACGATTAAGAATACCAGATTCAAGGAAATTAATTACTACCTCAGAAGTACACTGTTTGCATGCAAGAGCTTCCATCCATCGTGTAAAATAGTTAGTAATGGTGAGAATATACCTGTGACTAGCAGAGGAAGGTGGATTGATGGGGCCAATGAAGTCCATCCCCCATTGTGCAAAAAGTTTTACCTCAAAAACTGGTTGGAGTGGGAGTGCAGCATACTTCTCCCTAGTGGCTATAGTTTGACACACATGAAAAGTTCTGGCATGGTTGTGTCTATCTTTAAAAAGTGTAGGCCAATAGTACCCAGCTCTGAGAATTTGGTTCACTATAGAAGGTGCTGATCCATGGCCTGTACCATATCTATCATGAAACTCCAACATCACTCTTTCAGATTCTGCCTTACCTAGGCATCTTAAATAAACACCCTCATGATTTTTCTTGTACAAGACAACTCCTTTCAACATGAAACTTTCACTCTTTAAGCGCAATGCCCTTCTTTGTACTGAATTGAGATGACCAGGGCATCTCTAAGTTAGGAGGTACTAAACAATATCATCATACCACTCTCCAGGAGAGACATCCTCTAAAGTATAAGCCTGAGCTATAAGATGAGGGCCTGTCTCTTCCATTGTCTTTGTGAGTCCTTGCCCTCTTACCAACTTCATGGGCCGAATCTCAATATCGTACTCCTGTAGCATAGTTACCCACTTGGCTCTATGTTCTCCCAATTCATTCTGTATCAATAACAACTTGACTGCAGGATCGAGAACTATAGCAAAGATCCTATTTCTGAGGATGTAATGTCTAAATTTTTTGACTGCCCTGACTAAGGCATAAGCCTGCTTCTCCACATTTGGGTACCTCAGCTCTGCATCCTTCAATGGTGTGCTCATGAATGCTATGGGATGTTCGTTGCCTTGGTCAGATTTTTGAGTTAATATAGCAGCACAGGAGTGGTTAGAAGCAAATGAATCTATGTAGAATGGTTTTGCATAGTTAGGACTTACTAAAACTGGAGCTTTAGCAAAAACCTTCTTTATTTCAGCAAATGCCTCTTTTGCTTCTGCATTCCACTCAACTTTGGCCTCCTACTTCAACATTGCATTCAGTGGCTTAACTATTTCTGCAAACCCAGTGATGAACTTCCTCACAAAGTTGATCTTGTCGAAGAATGACTTCATTTCCTTTATACTAGCAGGTGGTGGAATCTTAAGAATGGCTTCTATATGTTTTGGATCAATTTCAATCCCCTTCTCAGAGATGATATGTCCCAGTAACTTACCTTATGTAACTCCAAAGATGCATTTCCTGGGATTGAGCGATATGCCAAACTCTCTGCATTTCTGGAAAACCTTGCACAAATCTGAGATATGATCGCCCCTCTTCCTTGAAAATACTGTCAGATCATCCATGTAGATGATTATGCACTTCCCAATTAAATATTTAAAGGCTATATCCATTTCTCTCTGGAATGTAGCTCCAACATTAATCAAGCCAAAAGGCATTCTTCTATAAGAAAAATTGCCCCACTTAGTGGTGAAGGTAGTCTTGTGTCTATCCTCATATTGTACCATGTCCTGGTTGTACCTCGAATAGCCATCCAAAAAAGACATCATCTGAGATCCATTAACAACTTGGAGTACTTCATCCAATGAGGGTACCAGATAATTATCTTTCTCTGATGCTCTATTCAGATTTCTGAAATCCACACACAGTTTGATTTCACCATTTTTCTTTCATACTAGAACCAGGTTGGCAACCCAAGTAGAGTGTCTGATTGGGAATATTATCCTTGCAGACAATAGTTTCTACACTTCATTTTGTATTGTAGGTTCCAGTAGAGCATTAATAGGCCCCTTCCTCTGTTTGAAAGGCTTCACTCCTGGATTGAGAGGAATAGTATGGGTTATGATTGATGTATCATAAGTCTTTAAGTCTTCATAACTCTAGACTATCACATCTAGATATCTATGCAATGCATCAATAATTCCTTTCCTTTCTTCTGGAGTGCATACTTTGCTGATGAGAACATTTTTGACATCCTCCTGAGTTCCCATGTTGTGCTTATCACACTGTCCGCTAATAGACTCCTTTCTGACATCCTGTTCCTAGTCTCTAATCTTTTCCAAATCAAAGATCCTCTCCAGTTGCACCATTCCCCTGGGGATGGTGTTGGTCTTCAGGTTGATTACCCCTTCAAAGTCCATCTTTTCTTCTTGGAGCTCAGTTTCATCAATGATGTGAGAAGCAAAAACATCTGTGTTTGTGATAAAGTCTAGAATATGCTTATCATACTCAAACACCTAGAAGTTGGTGACATTATTAGGTACTGAGGGCACTGGGGTCAGTTCCACTGTAAACTTCTTCAACCATAGAGGCTGCAGAGTACTGGCTGCCTGGGCTAAGGAATCAGCTATCTGGTTTTTATTTCATGGAATCAGCTGAATGTTGAAGGCATCAAATCCTTCAATAAGGTCCCATACCCTGTCTGTAGTTAGTCATTCTTCTATCATGACAAGAATATTGTCTTCTGACTTGCTTGACTACTAATTCAAAATCTCCAAAAAATTGCAAGATCTTAACCTTCTTCTTCAAGGCCATCAACAATCCATGCACCAAGGCTTCATACTCAGCTACATTATTTGTACAGTGAAATTGGAGTCTATGAGCAGCGAAAAATTTCTTACCTTTTGTACTAATTAGCTCAAAGCCAGCTCCAACCCCTTGCTTTGATTTGGACCCATCGAATCTCAGAGTCCAGCATCTAGTAACTGCAGAGTCTCTTGCTATATTACTTGCACTGTTACTGCTGGATGGCATCATTCCTTTTCCTTTAGGATCCTCTGGGGCATTCATGTTATCAATTCTGGCTGCAGGAGTGGGGTTGGTATGTTTCTGTATCTGCTCCACTACAACCTGGCATAAGCAGCAATCCAACTCTAAATGAGCAGCATTGTGTACCCTACACCAATTGGGAAAAAGCAGTTCTCCAAAGTTCATTCCTTTTCCCAGCTGAATTTGATCTTCAATGCACTTCTGAATGAACTCTTGAAAACTGTTTAGCAAAGCCAACTGATTATCTTTGGGATCATCATTACTTTCAGCTGGTTCCACTAGGGATTCAGTATGACTAGGCCCTTCTGTAAGGTCAATAGGTGCCGAGTGAAACATGAGGACCTCCTCTGAATCTAGTTCCTCAAAGGGAGCGGAAAGCGTGTAACTACCCATACTTACTTCTGACACCATAATTTCAGCAGAGGTTTTCTGATACTCTGTAATCATGTACTTCATTCTGGGTTCTCATTCAATTCTAATATGATTTGACACTCCTTTCCAGGGAAACCACATATGGGAGTGATCAGTTGAAACATATCCATTCAAATCCCTGGTAAAGTCCCTTCCCAAGATTAGGCCATAAGCATCAGGTATGTCAGCTACCTGTATATTAATAACTTGCTAAATCCTAGGATCAGAAGCAATCTGCATATGAATCATATTCAACTCTCCTACAACATTGACTTTAGTCCTATCCAACTGTGTGACTTTATTTTGAGAATTAGCAGGGGTGATACTCATAGCTCTACAGACACCAAGGGGCATAAAATTGGTTGAAGCACTTGAATCCAACAAACAATTATGTAAATTCTTGCCAAATACGCGGACAAAAATCAAGAATGGGGGAGTATCTATTTTCCCTTGAAACATAGTTAAGGGAGTGTCTACTTGAACAACTTGAGATTTGTCCCTTTCCTTCCTAGTGTCTCTAGGGGGCATATGGACTTGATCATGAGACTGATTTTTCCCTCCTATTGGCTGAGAACTAGATACTTTATGGACATTCTTGCTAATTGATTTATCTTGCAACATGAAATTTGCATCATAAGAACCTAAAACTGCATTCCTAATGGATGGAACTCTTAATAGTTCAAATGCAGATAGATTTACCTTCAATTTTCAGAGTTCTTCAGCAACATACATGGCCAATTATTCTTCATTTAAATCAGTGGGGGTCTCCCTCGGGTATTCCACCATCTATTCTTTACCTACATCAGCATTTCTTCCCTTTGGTATATCAACATGTACTGGATCTTGAGATAAATATTGCTTAGACACTTGAGGCAATGATGGATTGTTACTAGCATTAGGGTCTGGAGGTGTGTTGAAATTATTCGGTAGGATAGAATTAGTAAAGGGGCCTCTAGCCTATGGGCGCCTGTGTGGAAACTCTCTCAAGTCATACTTCTTGATAGGTCTCTGGAAGGTCTGCACTTCTTCGATGTAAGTTTCCTCTTCATCTCTGGGACCATTATCATTCATTGAATTCTCATTGAATAGCTGTGTCATTTCATCTCCATTGTACACTTGGTCTACCTCGTCCTCCAACTGGTCAGATTCTTCTTCAGGTACATTCTCCTCACTTTGCAGAAAATGAGCATGGTTTAATACCAGCACTGGTGAATCATAAGGAATAGAAGGTACGATTTCCTGACAGCTTGTATTGTTCTCCACCTCATACTGAAAGATTGAGGCTGTTGTTTAGAACTATTGACAGTCCAACTCAGAATGTTGACTAGTCTTGTGGAGCCTACACCACCCTGATAAAGCAGCCTCAACCAGATATACACCACTAGGAGGCTTCTCTTGATTAATTGGTTGACTAGCAGACTGATTGACAGGTTGATTAACTGGTTGATCCAGTGGGGTGGGAACTCCTCCATTGTTGGGACCTATGTTCCAAGTCCTATTTTGTCCTGATTGCTGCCTTCTATCGAATCCTTGTCCACCACCCTGACCTTTGTCAAAGTTATGGCCCGAAGATTGTCCCTTATCATAGTTTTGTCTTCTATCATTATTGTATCCCCTGTCATTGTTGTAACCTCTATCATTTTTATATCCTCTATCGTTGTAGTATCTTCGATCATTATTGTATCCTCGGTCCTAACGTTGTCCTCTATCAAAGTTCTATCCTTACGGATTTTCCTTGTTCTGATTGGACTGCATATTCCTCTGAGTAGCTTGCAACTGACTGTTCTAGTTCCTTAAATAAGTCATTTCCATATTTAGCTTTTTTATTTGTTCAGAAAACTCATCCAGTCTCTCCTTGTCAGGATTACTATGTGGAGGCTGACTCACATTATTTTGAGGGTATCCTATTGCAGAATTGGCATTTAGTGATTGATTCAAGAATTCAAAATTCTGCAGGTATGAAAGATAACTAGTCTGAGGCTGGACGTGCATGGGCTGATTCACATAGTGCTGGGGGTAATTAATTGTGGATAACACTTTCCCCAAAGGAGGTCTTGGGTGGGGAACCAGAGGCAACTGAGGTACTGGATTCATGATTGGAGTATGGTTAGCAAAAGCCTGGTTGAGAGCTGGAACTTGTCCAGGGTGAGCAACGGGTCCTAATGAGGGTAAAGGCCCAAACAGATGTTGTCTTAGATTTGTGCTAACTTTAACAGCTTCTGCATATGCATCAAGTAGAATCTTAGGGGGGTTATTACTCCACTTCATAAAGGTAGCTGTCAAACTATCAAGTCCCTCATAATAGACTTCTAAAGTGGTAGGTTCATTAACGACATAAGGGGCCTGTAACCTGGTATAAGCACGATGAAACCTATTGTTGAAAGTTCCTATAGGCTCATTAATCTCTCTTTTCACGTTAGTAAACTGATGGTAGAGCTCATTAGAACTAATGGGGATTCAAAACTTCTGCAAAAAGGCAGCTTCTAACTCAGTCCAATGTTGGATGGATCCAGCAGGTAGATGGTTGTACCAATAGAATGCATCTTCCCCTAACAAGTAGGGAAACATTCTACATGCTACATCCTCATGGTTTATTCCTCTATCTTTAAGGCTAGTCTGAAAGATCCTGATGTGCTCTTCAGCGGTTCTATTTGGATCATTGATATGGAATTTTGAACAGAAGTGTTCAGGGTTTTTGGGCATAACATTATAAACAGCAAAGCTTAGTGGAGATGGGTTGGTTGCTAGGAAATCCATTGGTGGAGGTGGGGGTGGAAATGGCCGATTTATGACTGGCTAAGGTTGTGGACTGGGAATGTCCTCAGACTCAGATGAGCTCGATGAAGATGGGGATGATGGAAATGAGGAGGGTGGATGAGATGATGATGATGATTCCTTTCTTCTATTGGTCCTTCTTGAACGAGTAGGGTCTAGTAACTCTTGAAATTATTCCTCTCATGGAGTAGATCTTGTTCTTCTTCTGAATCTCTCAGGAGAGATGGTGTTCAAAAATTGATCTAGCTTGCTGATTCAGGCCCTCCTTCTAGCGCCAACACTGTTGATGGTGTTTTTTGCACAACAACAACACAAACAAGATACAATATCCTATCTCTCTTGAAAGGTAAATCTCTATCAGCAAGCCTCAAGAGATAACCCCAAGGTCTCTAATGTCAGGTCTTGATAATGCATAAACAACTCAGTGAGAAAATGTGAAAATGCTGGTAATCACAATGGGACCTTACTACAAGCAAACTACTGAATCGAAATTTATCAGATTTAACACCTTGATGGTGCTTCAAGCCTAGATTTAACCCAATAATCAAAGAAATAGAAAAAGAATAAGGGTTTCAAAGAGATTTCTAAATCTAATACTACTCCTAAGATCAACAACGAAAGTAACCAACGCTTGAAATGGACCAATCCTTAAAACTGTTCTCTAATTGACCAAGATAAATCTACAATCTCACAGAAAATAGTGCAATCTTCTGAGGTGTTAATATTTTCAAATTATGAACACTCATTCAACAACCTTATTGCAGTTATAATGAAAAAATCTTCACAATCGAACTAAGCATACAAAAATATGGAGTCTAGGCTAACTTTGCAAAGCAACTAACAATCAGTTGGTTGCGAAAAGTATGGACTGAAGGATTGCTGCAACATTCAAGTATCAAACTACCAACATTATTGAATCAAATTTAATCTAAATATTAACCTCCTCAAAGCAATTTTAAAGATGGAAAACAAGAACCATGCAAGACAAGAGAATACCAATATGGCACCAAATCACAATGTCATCACTTGTATTCGACTTATCCATAGTAACAACAATTCTAGCTTTCTGTTACAACACTTGCTTGGGAGCAACCATTGGCTAACTTACTCTACTTCTAACTAGCTCTGCTCTATATTCTAGTTACAAGTTCTAACCTTCTAACTATTTCTAACCCTTTACAAAGAGGCGAAATGCCCAATATATAGAATTCCCCAGAAAATGTCGGCCAGGCAAGGGTTTCGCAGCAATAAATCGGTACAACAACACGGCCAAGAGAGTCTTCAAAATGGGTGAAATAGGCATTAAATGCACATCCCGTCAAAGTCGGCCTGAGATCCACGATGCAGCTCGGATGATGCGCGAGAAGATAATAAGGAAGCACAAATCGTGCCGCAGCCTATCATTAGCTCCCTCTCCTATTATCGTCGCTCTGATCTGGCTTCTCTTTTACTTTCAAGAATGCCGCATCCAAGTTGGCCACAAGTGGCAGAGGCAAAACCCTAAGTCGATTCTCAATGGACGCAATCTTTTCTCTTGAGTGTTTGACTGACTTATCCTAGTCTACCTTATACGTTAGGTATTTGTCAATAACTACAAGGTAGGTGGTCACATCGTCCAATTGGTGCTCAAAGACAGACCCATCATCAGGTGGTGCATAGATGTCACGCCACCATTCTCTCAACTGCTCTAAACTCAAATACCTGGGCGTGATCTTCCTTCCTCTTGTCATGATTTCGAAGAAGGCCATGCAACCATTATAGACACCAGCTAGGGTGTCATCAATGTGTTTTCTTTGTTTGTAAATCTTCCTTAAAACCTTTTTCCTAATTTGCAACGCCTCGAACCATTCCCACGGTTCGAAAGCTCTAGAGGAGGGAAGAATTCTTTCACTCACCAACCTGTCTCGGGTGTACTCCATAATAGTCCTAGTTTTCTATAGCAAGAGGTCGGTGTCCTCTTTATCTTGTGCCATTACCTGTTTCAACCGTTGAGTTGTCATGACAACATCCTTTCCAGTTGACAGGATCTCCTTAATACTTTCATCACCCTTAATTTGCACCCCTTGCAACCAATTCGTAGTGGCAAGGGTGGAAGCTTTCATCTTTTCTAGCTCAGTGATGGTCTCCTGAGGTAGAGGATTGGTAGTAGAGGAAGAAGGATTAATGGACTGCAGTGGCTTCATTAATTCCTCCAAGCATCTCCTGAGATTTTCATTTTCTCTCTTCAGCTCTTGCTCAGTCTTCATTTCCCTTCTCAACCTATCCACAATGACTGCACTAGAGCCCTCATAATCCTCAATGTCCTGCTTGATGGATGTAGGCCCAAGATTAAAAGTCTGAATATTATAATCATTTCCAACCACATCATCTCTGTCTTTATCTGGAACAGGGGTAGCAATATGGACAATCTTGTTATGCGCCTCATCTCTTTCAACTCTTGAGATCACTCTAGCCTTATTTTTACCTTTGTCCTTTCCAATCTTAGCTAGTAGTGCATCCCAATTTGGTGGACTATCCCTCACAACAACCTGCTTCCTCCTTATTTCTTTGTTTAGCCACTTCGGGATAGTAGGCTCCAATTGCACCTTGCTTTGCCTCATTTCCTCTTGTTGATCTCCTGCTATTTCCACATTCAAATTCTGTTCATAAGGAGTCTCATCTATCTTACTTGCTTCATCTTCAACATGCTCCTCCTCCTGTTCAAGTGATGGATCTTTCACTGCCTCTACTTCCCTTGGAGGAGATTCAACTGCCTCAGTTCTAACAGGAGAATCTGCATGTGCAACCATAGGGGATTGCATTATCTTTTCAATTTCTGCCTCTGCACTGTGGAGATCACCCGCATGGAATTCCTCACCTTCAGTATCCGGATCTTCATCAAACTCTTTTGTCTCACCTAGTTTACTTTGAATTTCATGAGTGGAAGGAACATCATCAAGTTGCACATCATGGGAGACAACCGAAGGAGGGCCTATTTTAGGCACACTGTCCGTGGGAGAAGGAGTCCTAGACCTCCTTGCATATACTTTTGTCTTCTCCGCTAAACTTTCTATTTCAACCACCAATGGGGTGACTCCTATTTTTTCCCTAGAACGTTCTTTCTCTGACAAATTTACGATTCTTCTTCTTTTAAGTAGGGGAGCACCAGTCTCAAGATTTTGCTCCCCAACCTCCTTCTGTTCAGATCCTTTAGTTCTATTCCTTTTCTTAGCTTTTGGACTTCTTTGTTTCACTGTTTCCTGGGCCTCCTCTCCCTGAACACCTTTTGTCTTGATCTTGGATGGGGATTCCAACTTACCTTTACCCTTAGGATCCTACTCGGTGGATTCCTCAGAGGTGGAGTGGGAATCCAAATCTCCCATAAGAGCATAGGTGCATTGTACACCATTATTTTCCAATTCTCACAGCTTATGCTTTAGCCATATCTTAGTGAATTTGAGAAATGGATCCATCAATTGTTTAAACTCTATCTTTTCCTCCTCCAACCAATCCACATCAATGAGGAACGTTTCGATGTGACCATCGGGTAGTCGGGGTAAGGTCTCAGCGAAGCATGAATGTCTCCCCGATGAAAGGTTACTTGATAAGAGCAGGATACATTTGGCAAAAGGTCTCGCCGAATGGGATATGTCTCAGTGATAGGACGGAAAATCGGCAAGATGAAAGGGGCCTGCTATGAGCTCTCAATGACGGGTTTGTCTTGCCGAAAGAAAGGCTTTCGACGTGAGAATCACCGTGTCCTGGAAATCAAATACAAACCTACGAAGGGTTTCAGCGAGACATAGAGTGACCTACATGACATCTCCCCGACTTCGAAGGGTTACAACGACTAGAAATAACGAAGCTCAGCAAAAGCGAAGAGTGCTTGGTGGGAGGTCTCACCGAAGAATGTATGTCTTGGCGAAGAAAACAAATATCGGTAAAGCCGCTGGATCCCGCCATGACCTCTTGGCGACTAGGACCTATCCTATCGAAAGCGAGTATGAACAAGCATGTCGATGAGACATCCCCTCGCGGGGTGAGGTCTCGTCGAAAGCAAAGGTCTCGCCGACTGATATGCATAAAAGATTTCATTGGTGTAAAAACGATAGTGTCACGACGATCCAACATGAACCTTGGAAGACCACTTCGGCGAACCTCAAGGTGGTTGATATGACATCTCAGCGATCTCAAATGGTCACAGTGAAGGGAATCCAGAAGGTATGGAGAGTCCCGATTTCATCCAGACACTGAACCAACTAAGGATTTCAAAAAGTTTAAATTAGGGTAAGTCGGGGACAGACCTTTCATGAATTTTCTTTGCATTCTATGTCAATCTTAAGATGAAATCACCTGATATGGCACTACCCTAGGTCCGAACCCTATTCATCTGCCATTAGCACACAGACAAGCTCAAAATTTAGCTATTTCCACTGTTGAGTCACTACTAGGGTTTACTAATTACTCTCAGGCAAGATTCATTAAAATGTAGATAGACACATGAACTCAAAACTCGCCTAGGAGATGACAAAGGATGCAATACTGAACAACCCTAGCACAAAATAAACAAATACATAGGAATCCAAATCCCACAAGCCCCCACAATACCAACATGCCATTCATAATTCAATTCAAAGTAGAGTAATCAGACACATACCATTATGAAGCGGGAATTGACCTCAGAAATAGCAAACGCAAAGCCCAGCGGTGCCCACAAAGAATAGAGGTGAGAACGCACAAGAAATAGCCACCAAATCAACCAATTCAAGCCCAAATGCCCCAAAACAAAGCCAATCAATCGCAGGAAAGCACCCCTCAGCTCAAACGATGGCAAATAGTAAGCATAATGACACAAAAGATTTTAGAAATCAAGTAAAAACCAGCCTTCAAAGCGCGTACGAGGCTATTAATGCAATCAATAAGGTAGCTAGAGAAGGAATTCGGGTATTCGACAACAAGACAGAATCCAAGGAAATCCGGCCCACATGGAAATCTGCGAAGATCGGAAATCCCTGAACAACAAGGGTCCAACCAGAGTCCAAGCAGGATCCGGGAAAATCCAACCAGGGCAAAAAATCCTGAATCTGAGCAAAAGCCTGAAATTCATCTAGAACTTAGGATTTTCAATGCATAACCTAGGGGAAACACTTAGGCAATGAAAATATACATTTAAGCACGTTCCTAAGTAAGACAAAAGCTCAAAAGAAAGGGCCAAAACACCAAAACCAGAGCGAAAGAGGGTCCCTGCTTTTAGCGGGGCGTGTGTGCAAAAAAATTGTACAACAGGAACCCTCGCCAAACACAGTAGCAGGATGGTGCCTCTCCCACCACTGTGCAAAATTTACAGCCACCTTGACATTATCTGCCATTGATATGGGCAACAGATCATGGTCGGGATCATCATCATTGAAAGGAATAAAATTGGTGATGGTGGGGCGGGGGTGATCCCCGAGTCTCATTGCGCTCCTGTAGGCCCTAGTATATATGGGCACATTTAGTGGAATCATTTGTGGATGTCTATGCTGTCGCATGACCCGACTCCAGTAGTATAGTACTATAATATAGTCACGGTGACCTACCAAAAAAATGTTCCCACTGCATGTTCCTCAAGTACTTACTATCATCGACAAATCTAAAAAATTGATAGGGCCTCCATCTGACCCCATTTGCAGTAAGCATATCAAACTATTGTCTCCAAAACTGTAAATCATCAAATCTCCACTGGCTTGTCATATCATACCGATGGGCCATGGGGACACGATATGGTTATTGTTGGGGAAAATTGATCGACCTAGTGCACATGATGTGGCTAAAGGCCCACACTTGCAAAAGTGTGCATGCAGTAAGGCTAAAATACTCGTAGTGGATGCATCGACCTATCTCCTGGTAGAGGTGCGCTAACATGCTGTGCACCTAGGAAAAAACTATCCTACACTCCACCATCTCTCTGATCATGTGGATGAGGCCCTCATGCAGGTGTGAGCCTCACCCATCTATCATGATTCGAAATGCAATAGTCATGACCATCACCCATCACAATAGTGGTGTAGTGGTCCTCGCCTAGTCGTACCAGTGTGTGTAGATGTGACCCGTGCCGTCACCTCCATCCATTCGTCTTGAGTAGTAGAGGACTCCCTTTGTCTATTCTTGTGCTGATCGAGTATCATCTAGGGCCACCCGCCATCCATGGATGGGTAGTCTGAGGATCCGGTAGACATCCTTGTGTGTGATAGTCATCTCCCCAGTGAGTAACTAAAAAGATGACGTGGTGGCATCCCATCGCTCCATCAACACTGTGAGCATCCCCTCATGATAACACATATCTGGCATGGTGAACACATGCCAGAGACCGACCCACTCTAGGTGTGTGACCTCATCATTTGTAAGACGGTCCCTCTACTCACAAATGAGTCAGAAAGCTCTCCCTCTCGGATGCTCACAAGTCTCCAAATACTCCTGCAAAAGTGAAATAATTTTTAAGTCATAACATCGAATTTCACTATGAAAACAATTTTTTTTGCAAGACCTATGCGTATCGTGCAGACGTCTACGTGCCACACATGTGTCCCTATCTACCATGGACACCTTTAGGACACCAGCGCGTCCTTGAGATGACAATGCAGAATTGGGACCTCAGTGCAGAATCAAGACGACCACACATTTTGGATGTGAGTGCCCAAAATGGATGCCTATGCACCTCGCCGAATAAAAAAATACTAAAAATAAGCTTAAATTCATGAAAAACAAGGTTTAGAGGCCTACCTAGTCCACCTCGTGACCCTTGATGATGTCATTGCACAACTACTCCAATCTTGGCGCCTCGTACTTCCTCTTGCTTGACATTTTGCTGACTTTTCTCTCACAAAAGTCAACAATTTGCTTGTAGTGAATAGTGAAAACGACCCTTCTAGGGGCCCACCTAGGTATATATAAGTCCCCTAGGGCCCATTTTTCCTAGAGCTTGTGGCTCCCTAGTTTCTCTTGAATTTACCCCAGCAAGCTGGGGAAAAACTCAGGAGGGGGCACCTCTTGATCATATTTTTCTTTTGAATCAAGGAATTTTTCTTGATCATTCTTCTCACCATTAAAGCTTCTTCTGATTTTCGAGTCTGACCCAAAATTTGAGTTTTGTAGGTTAAAGTATTGAATGATTTTCCACGACCATTTTGTCACAATTTTTTGAGCTCAGTTGCTGGGGGAACCTTTGGTACCAGATAGCTCAACTTTGGTGGTGTCTAAGGCCCCTTTTTTCTTGGCATGCAAATCTGTAAAATTCAAAATTTGGGTGAAATTTTTCTTCTCTACTTTAGTGAGGTTGATTTTTTTCTAAAATCATGCCCACTAAAGTGGGGGAAAAATGTAATGTCACAAAATTGCACCTAGGGGCAATTCCACATTTTTGAATTTCTTCCTAGCATTTATGACACCTTAGAGCATTAACGGGGTTGAAATTTCATGATTCTAACTCCACGTGGACTTGTGGTAGAGCAACAAAATATTGAAAACATGTTTCCCGAAAATCTAGGATTTGGATGCCTATGCAGTGCGCGAACGCCTGTGCGGTGCATTAGCGTCCTAGAAGTTTTCTGAGTTTGAAATAGGGAATCTGGAATCTTGAATCTCTCAACATGTGTCCTAGCAGTCATATTTTAGACGTAACAACTCTTTGTCACCCTTGCATGCATAAAAAACCCCTTCCTTTCTCTCATTTGGGGTCGGAAGTCATTCATTCAAGCTCTCTTGCCACTTGCTCCATCTTTGAGTTCTCTTCATCTTTGATAGCAACACTCTCACAAGTGAAACCATGCCAAATTGAGGTCCTTCTAGCAACAACAACTCTTAAAAAAGCACTCAATGGCACGTCCGTGTGCTTCAGAGAGGGTCTAGGCCCGTGGGTAATGCACTCTCTCTCTCTCTCTTACTCTCCTTTCCTGCTTGTTTATTTGTTATCTCGTGGTGTGGGTTCTACTCCTAAAGTGGTTTTTGCTTTCACCACACGCTTTGTCTACTTTGTTTGCACTCCTTTTCAAATTGGATGTCCATGGAGGAGGGAACTCCAAAATGGGGGTCTGACTGAGGCAGACCCCTATATAGCCCCAACCTTTTCCTCTCGTTCTTCTGTGTGTAGGTTGCAAAGTGGAGCTTGGAGTGAAGGCCCAAACATCCAGGAAGAGGTAAGCTTTCTCCAAGTCCCCTTGTGTTTGTTATAGTTTGTAGCTTCTTGTTTGATTATTTCATTTAGTACATCCTAGATCTAAGTCCAAAAGTGAAAATTGGTTATGCTCGTTTGAGCTCCTGAGTCCTCTGTTGCTTAGGACACCAGTGTGCCATGCTAGCATCCTAAAACCACCCAACTATCTTTTGGTTGAGAGCTCACTCATCTGAGGTAGAAATATTAGAGTTTCACTCTCTTAGGATCTAAAGTGGGTTTTTCTAAAACACAACCTTCGTATACTTCTCTATAGTTTCATTAACTTGATTATGATGAGGTGTATAAGGACAGTTCATTCCCTGGTGATTTCTTGAGAACGAAGAGACCAGTGTATAGTGAATCCCTCTTATATCACACACAGTATGATAGATGTCAAGCAAAGACTCAATCTGAGTTTCTTTATTCTCTTTATATTATAATTTATGTATCATTTGTTAGGGTTCTGTGTTTTGGGAGGCTCTTAGCTTTAGAGTTTTATCCATGGAAGAGGCTATGTAAAGAATATTTCTAAAAGCCAATGGTAAATGTCTTTGTTTATCAGTCGTTACTTGGTAGTGCCTCTGTATTTTGAAATTGTGGCATTTATGAATATAATCTATTATGCAATTTTCACCAATTGCGAGTGATAATATATTTTAAACTATGTAATCAAGGATTATTTCAAATTTTCAAGCACATTTGTTGTTCTGAATTAGTTTACTAGTTTTCCATTTGTCCAAGGGATAGAGAAAATTATTTCCATGGATTAATGGGTATGCTATCATTTGCTAGGGATTAGTAAGTATATTGCATAGTAGGATTGCTTAGGTTTGATTATCATAAGGTGATAATCTAACAAAATATCATCAAAATATGTTTGGTTTTGTCATAATAAAATGCTTAATATATGACTCTATGGCCCAAGGCAGGCATTGGTCTTGCATGGTTTTCGTTCCCCCATCTTCAAAAACAATTCTAAATTCAAAAAACCTTTTAATATTTTAGTTTTATGTTTATTTTGTGTCTCAACTTCATGCCTATAATGAAATGAGAACAAGGGGTGTACCATTATTTGATGTAGCCATATTGTTACACCTTGTTGTGTTACTAACTTAATTTTACCTAGTTGGGTGAAAATGCTTCATATGAGTGTATTTATCCTTTATGTGATTTGGAAAAGTGAAGAATAAATGTTGAATTAATTTGAGGATATGAAATGATCTAATTATGAAATATATGTGATGCAAATGAATGTATTATTTTCAACTAAATACTGTTGCCATGTGCTAAGTTGGATGCAGGAATATAATCAAGGCTCCCGAAGAGAGGTCAATTATCACTTAGGAGAAGCACTTGGTCTGGTAACCTTTGATAAGACCTAAATTGAGCTTTCACACACACACACTTCTAGTTTGGTCAAGTTGGGTTAATAGCTTGGGAAATAGTAAGTCTCCTTTATTCTTGTTTGTGGTTATGTTTGTGAACATTCTTGTTTAGAGGTTAATAGTATTGAGTTTCTTGTGTGGTATGAAGTTATTTTTTATGTGTTAATGCTTAATTGATAGGATATATACATAAAATGTATATGTATGTATATATATATATATATATGTGTGTGTGTGTGTGTGTGTGTGTGCGTGTGTGTGTGAATGATAAACTCATACACGTGAGTTAATGCAAACATGAGTATACACAGATACACGTATCTACACATGCCCATGAACAAATTACCCATATTCATGGGAATATCATTTGGATAGGATGACATATATACACATATATATACATTCCATGTATATATATGGAAATCAATATGGTTGAGGATATATATGTTTAAATATCAAGGTATGATATATATATATATATATATATATATAGTACTTATACAAGTATATACATAGATATTAACATACATGTATGTGTTGATGTAATGAAAAAATCCATACAAGTATATTAATATATATAAAAATATATACCTATATATGTATATACACACACTTTATATATGAAATATAAGGATACATATGTGTATTCATATATTGAATAATACAACTCTATTTAGTTGTGAATTATGTATAATTATATATATATACTTTTATACATGCATATATATCATGATGTATATATATATATATATATATATATATTTACCATAGCGCTGAATTATCAATATAACATAGCTTTTAAACATAACTTATGATAAGAATAAAGTGCAACATTATATCAATGGTAATAGTGCTAAAAGTTAGCAACACGCATATATTAAACGATGCTTAAAGCATATGAAATGCAAAGTAATATGGACAGTGCCATATAAGCACATAGTATCCAAAAAACTTTCAATGTATAAACATAGCTGCAGAGACTTTGTCAAAAGAAAAGACAACAGTAAATAATCATATGCTGAATATAAGTCATCCGAGTCAATAACAAACAATGGCCCATAAAATTGGTGCAAATAGCACAATGTGGCACCAACTAAGAAATTGTATGAATCAAATAGAAGTTTGTTTTGCAAATTGAATTCTAGTTTATGAAGCAAGTGGAACATATATAAATTGGTCAAGAAAATAGCTATACCAAGTAAGTCAGTCTTTAGGAAGCAATAACCTTGCATTGTTGATCATCTTTCTTTCTATCTAACTTAGTATCGACTCATTCACCTTTGTAGCGTATGTGTTTGTAGTGCAACGAATTTAGTTTCCACCTTTTATTTATCATGTTGAGTTGAACCAATGGAGCTGAGAAGTGTCAATTCTCATTACCTATTACTAGCCTTTCATTGCTGATCTTTGTGTATAAATAGAGGTGTATCATACCTCATTTAAACACACAACAATTGCATTCTTGCTGTGATTTTTTTGAGCTATTATATTTTAGTTTTCTAAGCTGTTTATGTGTGAGAGAGAGAATTTTGAGAGAGGATTTTGAGAGAGAGTCATTGGAAAAGTGGGAGAAAGATATTTGGGAGGTGTTTAATGATTTGGGAAGACTGTGTTGGGAGACCACATCTATTAATTGGAGCATTGCATAATCAAGCATGCCGTTTCTACTCTTCTATACTTTGTTTTCTGTTTTTGAAAAGATTGTTTATTTTGTTTGGGAAAAGTAGTTCAATTATTTACTAAGGAAAGGGTATTCTCATCTTTTAATGAAAGTGAAAGATTGCTTTTGAATTTCTTCATTGTTTGAGTGTTTGTATTTATTTTGTATTAAGGAATGGGTGTATATATATCTAGTGGGATTTTATTATCATATTATGGGTTGAGCTTATGTAGCTTATGTTTAGTTTAATTATATCATAGAAGTACTTAGAAGTAGTGTCATAGAATACTTAAAGGGTTATAGGTTATTCCTGGGGTTAAGGTTACTCCATGGCGTAAGGGAATAGCCTATGCATCTAGGTTATGAATGTTCAATACAAATTGAGCTAGGAAGGTGGGTGAAGTTTTATGACAACCACTCCTCTATTAATGGGTGGGGAATACTTTGGCCAAAGTAGTCTAAGTTTCCACTATTTACACTGTCAGTTCATTGTGATACAAATTTACGTACTAGGTAGGGAATGTGATATGTATAGATTGTAGCCATTATATGACAATATGTAGAAATTTTTAGGACACACAACTAAGCTCAAGGAAGGTAATTTTATGAGGTTACCAAACCAATCTCTTCGTTGAAGGGTAAGGCCATCTCACCATATGTGGTAGATGTGCGAGGGACCACCGTTAGTCTATGGTTGATAGAAAAGCACTTGAGTGATGCTTCTCCTCAACAGTTGGCGACTAAGATTTGATGGAGGATACTTGGAACACTCATACATCTAATGTTGAGTAAGCTCAACGAATCCTTGTTTATATTTTGTATCCATTACTATGGAAAGATTATAATAGAGAAATGTTATTATTCATTATGAAATCAATATATTGGAAAGTTGTAAATATTTAAAAATAATGTAATGGGAAAAGTTTGGAATGATGTTTATTTCAAATTTGAATGTTATTTTATATTTGGAAAAAGAAAATTTTTATTGCTCATAATAGTTAGATGCTTAAAATCTTTACTTGATGTTAAAACATAAGATAGTTACTGTGTATAACAATGGGCATGTTACACGTGGTATCAGAGCTACTAGGTTCAACTCTATAACCTATGTGCTCACTATGTTTTCCCTTCCAACATTATGAGTCTAATGTTTGGAAATTCTTGTGCTAGGATGGTGTGTCTCAAGTTAACTGCAATAAAGTAGTGATCAGAAATGGGGGCTACCTATGGGCCAAGAAGGAAAAATAAGCTCTTGTTCGTACCATTGAGGGAACCAATCATGACAACACAATATGGCTAAGTGATACTGAGACAATCAGTCATGCTCTATCATAGATCATTCAAGAGAAGAGAAGGATGAGAGAAGTTGCCAACTTCAACCATCTACCTCGTATATCTCCAACCAAGTTAGACTCATTTCCACTTTCCAGGGATATGCCCTCAAAATGTAGTGTTAGTCCAGTGTTGATATTTAGGAACCATCGAGTAATACCTATGGCTGGAGTCATTGTTATAGCCTCTAGTAGTGAATTGGAGGGATACATTCCTCAAAATTATGTATCAGAAGATAAATCTAAGGGTTACTATCCTTTTTGGGATAGAGAATAGAAAATGAGAGATGAGCAAAAATTAAAGGGTTATACCCCATTGATTTATGTATTAGAGAGTGAATCTGAAGGATACTCTCCTCTTGAATATTTAAATATTCATTCAATGTAAATGACAGGGATATTGAAATACACATTAATAAATGAAAGTTATGTTTTATTTTATCAAAACTTTTTTATGGGAGCCTCAATAAAATTTTATATTATATAAGATCTTTGGTAATTTTTTCTATGCATTTAGTAAACCATGATAGGATCTAATTAAGGATGAACCTCCAGGTATTATTTTTACTTAAGAAAATGGTTAGGACAAGAGCTAATCCTAGAGGGAGTTAAGAAGATAGACCTTGGAATTAGTTCCTTAAAGTCAACCTGGAATGATTTTGTAGAGATTTTCTAAAAGAGGTGGTTACCCCAATTCTTCTTCAATGAAAATCTCATTTATTTCTAGAATCTTAAGCAAGGAGGTACATCAGTAAATGAATATTGGGAGAAGTTCACTCGTCTCTTGAGGTACGTACCAATGTGCCAAAAGGATGAGAAATTTTGTATCCAAAAGTTCATTATGGGACTAAATGGCACCATAGGTGGAGAGGTAGATGTACAAGGTCTGGCCACCATGGACCTAGTATATGAGAAGGAAATAAAGCAAGAGAAAAGGCTCAAAGCCATCTCAAACCACCGAGAGTGAAATTAGAAGAATTTTGGATGGTCTCAATTTAATCAAGCTCCAAAGAAATTTAATGAGGGCCAATAATTTCAAAGGAAAGGGGACAAGGGACCCCACAATAATTGGAATGAGTCAAGGAAGGATTGTCATGGAAACAATTTCATCAATTTCAACAGCGGTAGCTATGATAAAACTAGAGGGAATGGTGGTAATTCTGAAAGGTTAGTAAAAAGGAGAGGACCAACAAGAGGATTCTTTACATGTGGTGGGGTTCACTTTTCCAATCAATTTCCCAACAAACCATTGAGTTCAAAAACACATGGTAATTCACTTCCTCCTCAGTGGGTTGTGTTTCAACAAAGGATCCATGTAGTAGTGGACAATGGGTAGGCTGAATACTAAATCACCTTGATGGAAACTCTAGGTACTTTGTTTGGTTTACCTATTTCCATACTTATTGATAGTGGAGCCACAAATTTTTTTGTTTCACGTAAATTAGTTAATCAGATTTCTAGGAGGGTTGGTTTTATGGAAAAATCTTGGGTTGTAGAATATGCAAATCAGGCAAGTGAAACGGTGAATCAATGTTTATTTGAGGCAAGAGTTGAACTTCCAAGTTTCTCAACAGAAGTAAACTTGTACACAACACCCTTAGGTTATTATGACATCATCTTAGGTATGAATTGGCTATGGAAGCATAGAGCTAAAGTGGATTATCAGGATAAGAAATTAGAGTTCTTAGATGATCTAGGTAATCAGTGTCTTTTCAAGGAACACCTAGGAGGTGAAAGATAATCATAGGACAACACTTAAATTTCATGTTGTCAAATATGTTATCATCCAAAATGAGTTATGGTGGACAAACAAAGATGGAGTTTTTCTCAAATGTGTTAATTAAGGACAAGCTACTACCATCCTGAATAAAATGTATAGTGGAGTGTGTGGAGGTCACTATATGGCAAAAACTATAGCCCATAATATTTTAAGGTTTGGTTATTTGTGTCCCTCACTCTTTGTAGATGCACATAAGTTGGTGAGAAAGTATGATGCCTATCAAAGATTCTCTAAAGAGATGAAGTTCTCAAAGAATCTACCCTTAAGACCAATGTCTGCAAAGGTTCAATTTTAGCAATGGGGTATAGACTTCATAGGAGAGATAGATAATAGGTCAAGTGGACACAGTTGGATCCTAGTTACTACTGATTATTTCAAAAAATGGATAGAAGACATTCCTAAAAGAAATTCACAAGTAAATTTGTGATTTATTTCTTGATGAAAAATATCATAACTAGGTTTGTAGTGCTAAGGAAGTTGATTTCTGATAATGAAATGTGCTTTAGATCTGAAGAGTTCATAACTTCCTATAATCAATATGGGATAAATATTTTTTATGCATCTCCATACCACCCCCAGGGTAATGGTTAGGTAGAATCAAGCAATAAGAGCTTGATTAAGATCATAAAAAATAATGATTGAGAAAGATAAGAAGGCCCAGGAATCAAAGCTTAGATTAGCTTTATGGGTGGATAGGGTGACAGTGAAGAAGGAAACTGGTTATTCTCCCTTTGAATTAGTTTATGGCTTGGAATCTAGAATGCCTATCAACAACTTGATCCATGTATACAAGTTCATCCAAGAATATGATGATGAAATATTTGATGCAATGGTTAACAAAATAAACCAAATCGCTTAGTTGGATGAAACACGAAGAGTAGCTCAGTAGAGAAACCTTAATATGCAACAAAAATTTAAGCATATTTATGAAAAAAGGACAACCATGAGGAAATTTCAACTAGATGATTTGGTGTTTTTATGGAATGCTAGGTCACAAGAAAAAGGAAAGCATGGAAATTTTGAAGCTCTGTGGCTTGGACCATACTTGATAAGCAGTAACCATGGTGAGGATTCCTACTTCCTACAAGGTTTAGATGGTGAATTTCTCAAACTGCTAGTGCATGGAAAATTATTGAAATCATATTTCTCATAAAATATGTCTTCTCCATGCAAAATGTATCATATGTATATATTGTACAGTTCCTTGGTTTGTATTACCTTTTTTTTGCCTTCTTTTTTTGTTTGGTCTACTTTTCCAAAGTTTCCTAGATTCTCACTTTGCTCCTATTGAAAAAATGTCCCCAACTAGAGCCATTGGTAGTGCAAATTTCATATAATCTTGGTTCTTAGTCTGTTGCATCAAAATTTTATTCAAAATTGACATTCTAATAAGCAATGTCGTAATCACCCATGTTTAAACCCTACTAAAACCCTAAGTATAAGCAGTGTTGCAATAACCTTTGTTATATTTTCATGTTAAACACATGAACCTAGTTACTCAACCTTTAATTTTTCATTTAAGGGATACTAACTCATGTATTTACAAGCCCCTCTTGCCTAGGTTACCAATTAGGCTCACCACATAAAATAATTTATTATTTTCCTAAGGTCTTATGTCTCTGTGCCACATCTTTTATTTACCCTTCGATCCCTTTGTTACCTAGTTGTTAGATGCACAAGACAAATGAGAGGGAGGATGAATCAATTGTACATTTAAACACTCAATCCCTCATTAATATTCAAACCCTTATCAATATTTAAACCCTTATCATGCATTGGAAGAATGTAAATATATGAAACATTAATGAAAAAACAACCAAACAAAACAACACTAGGTTTACGTGGAAAACACAAGAAGGGAAAAACCATGGTGAGGATTAGCTCACATATATATGAATAGCAACATTGAATACAATTAGGCTCACTACCTAGAAAAAGAAGAAATGCTCATTAACAGGTTGCTCACTACCAAAAGGAAATAAGAATAGAAGAATATTGCTACAAATATATTCACTATATCAAGGAAATAAGAGAAATCCACCTTTGCAACTTTGCACCATCCACAACCTTTGGCTCATTGCCTCTAGTAACTTCAAGCACATTGAAAATATAGACACCTTTTTCTCACTACATCTGGAGTCATATGCATTAATATCACACTCAGATCACCATAGTTGATCAAATTCACATCTTTCACACTTCCACACAGATCCACACACATCTCCAATAATTCACCTTGCATTTATACCATCCACGACCTAAACAATCTCAATTAGGTCGGCCTTAATGAAACATATTGTATACACCTAAAAATGGTCACATCACAATAGTTTGGTAATTAATTAAATATTTTTAATATTTAATTAAATCTCTGAATTCAATCTACGTATAAATAAATATAAATAATTTATTTATATTTTTCATTCTTTCATTTCAATTAAATAAATAAGTTTAGTTAATCACTTTTCTTATCCATTTCTTAATTAATTAAATAAACATTATGATTTATTTATATTAATTATCATATAATCTTGGCTTGAATATTTTATTCAAATAAAGATTAAATATTCTTCTCTTCTAAAGTACTCAAAATTCCCATTCACAATTAAATATTCCAAATATTTGTAAATTCTTCTAAAGTCTATTCACAATTAAATATTTCAAACAATTTAAAATTAAATCTTCCCTATAGTCCTAAAATCCAAAATCAAACTCACACTTGAACTAAATGAAATCTATTTTATTTAATATTGGATTATCTTCAACAACCATGAAACAAACTTCCAAAACAGAAAATTAAATTCCTCTATTCATGTGCAAGCTTGTTCCCGTGGGTTGAAAACAAGCCTCCATTCTTCTCTCCAACCTCCCAACATCTTCCATCTTCCTCTCAACCTCTCCATCTCTCACCATTCAAAATTACTAGACAATCTCACAGCCATTGATCTTTGCCAGCCAGGCTCTTGCCTGCAAAAATCTATAAAAAGGACTGTCGGGTTTCTGAAAAACATAGAAGCTTTCATAGAGGAAAACTATAGTCAATTAGCTTTCCAGCATTCATAGCATTTCAATTTTTAGCATAGCATAGTTTAGCATATTAGCATTTCATATCATGGCTTATCATCCTCATTTCATAGTTTTAGAAGCATCCATAATTTGCAGCCCCTGTGCATAATTTGCAGCCCCTATGCATATCTGTATCAGCATTTCATTCCACTAGCATATAGGATAGAGAAGCATTCTCCCTTTGCATACTCGTTCTACAGGTTGCCATTCTAAGAAGCTTTGCTTACACAATCTGAGAGCAACAACATCAAGAGAATGACTGGAGATAGAGAACAATGGAATGATTCTGAAGAAGCTCTGTTTGTTATCTTTGATTTCAATTTATCTTGCTTTCTTTAGTTTAATGTTTCATTGGTGTGTTTTTTATTGTTTCATTTTGATACTAACA
>VDFB02281492.1:957808666-957826920 GCA_007258455.2 Sequoia sempervirens | reverse complement strand
CTTTGAAATGCTTGAAAAGGATGGAAAAACATGTCCTTTCTGGTGAAAGAGGAGGAAAAATTAATGGTTGTGAGAGTAACTGTCTCATTTGTCTTGTCGGAGAGCTTCATCATTCTACCAACCCCACGCGCGAACATTTCCATTCTCACTTAATCCCCTTATAAAAAGGTGGCCGACCGCCCTCCACGCCAACACCCAATTCCATTTCACCCTGAAAGCCCACCACTTCTGATAGTCTCTCACTTTTTTTCTCATTGTTTCTCACTTTTTTTCTCATTCTTTCTCACTTTTTCTCTCAGAGATGCATGCCAAGGCTATGGAACTTTTAGAAAACAGTGTATCATAACTCTTTGCCTCCTCCTTCCAAATATGTTCCCAGTTCAGTGCTTTGGAAGCCCCAATCCATTCTGTAATCTAATTCAAGTGGGTCCCTAATTATCTCTCACTTTTTATGCTTTTCATGCTCTTTCCATCAGCTTATAAAATACAAAACCTCAGAGGAATTCTTTATAAAGTATAGTAGAAGTAGAAAAGCATGCTGTTGTCTTGCCCGAGCCAGATTCCAAACCGTGACTGACTTGAGTAATTATTAAAAGAAGAAAGACAAGTAAAAGAAATCTTAAGCAATGCTTAACACTTTTCAGAGCTGCCTTGTTGATGCACAAGATCCCACGTCGTTAAAGCTCTTTATCTTCATTCTGCACTTTAAACTTTATTACAAACTGCCATGGAAAAGGTTTTCTATATAACAACAAACTTTTCAACATCTTATCCTCTTTTACATCAATATTTTGAAAGCCATAGATTTTTAAGCTTTCATAATTTATTAGATAATCTTAAAAATGATTAAATATAAAGATGCTAGTAAATGAAAACTAATTTAAATAGTTAGTATGATGTTTTTTATTTGAAACAATCAATGTTTTAAATAGAAGAAAATTTAAAACAATTTAAATTTAGTTATGAAGAAGCAATAATTCTTTTTTATTTAAATTTCAAATAAAAAATACTAAATGATATGTTATAATTTCACTTCACTTCAAAATATAGAGAAGATATAACTTAACTATTTAAATCTAACAATGAAGATGTAATCTTCCCTTTCAATGTTCTTTATAATTAATTAGTTCAAATTTCAAATAAAGAATACTAAATTGCATGTTATAACTTCACTATTTAAATTTAATAATGTAGAATCAATCTATTTTTTGACATTCTTTATAATTAATTAGTTTAAATTTCAAATAAACAATAGTAATTATATGTTATAACTGCACTTTTCAAAGTAAAGAAGAAATATAACTTAACTATTTAACTTTAATGATAAAGACACAATCTTTCCTTTTAAAATTCTTTATGATTAATTAGTTTAGATTTTAAATAAATAATAACAAATTATATATTATTTAGTTTAAATTTTAAATAAATAATAACAAATTATATGTTAAAACTTAATTGCTTAAATTTAGTAATGAAGAAAGAATCATTCCTTTTAATGTTCTTTATAATTAATTAGCTTAAATTTCGAATAGAGAATAGTAAATTACATATTATAAATTCACTTTTAAAAGTAAAAAAACAGTCTTTCTCTTCAAGATTTTTTAAGAATGTTTAGAACACTTTGATCCTTACTTTATAGTAAATATTTTCCTTTTTGTAATGAAACTTAATATAAAATTATATTATTTGTTTATTAAGTCTCAAATTTTCTTTTTAAATAATTATATCTCTCAAAATTATTTTAAATAACAAAATTTTCACAATTTTAAAAATTGAATAAAATAGTCTATCCATTATTAAAATTGAAAAGGTCAATTGATAAAACTTGAATATATAAAAAAATAAAATATGCAAAAGAAGTATTGAAGAAAAAAGAGAAAATATTAAGTCTGCACCATTCAAAAAGGTACACCCGCCTAGGTTTGCAACACCTAAAGAGTAGAAGGTTGAGTTCTCTTGACCTTGTCTGTTACCCTAAAACGTATCAAGAGATTGGCAGCCTCTTGAGGCATTCAGCCTGCATTTTTGAGAGCTAACAAATTGGCGACTCTGCTGGGGAACAATTAGAATCAAGGCCTTAATCATAGAGTCAGAAATCTTGCACAGACTCCACTGGGAATAAAAAGTATCAAACCTTTTCTCATTTTTGATAAAAGTGAGTGGCGACTCTGACAGAAATTTTACAACTGTTCATCATGAATGAAAGAAGGTCTCAGTACAGGGGAGGTCATACTGGAGCCCCTGCTGACAGCAGTAAGTGGAGACACAAAGATGATAGAGCTGATAAAGGAAAGAGGATCAATGAGGACATGTGCATAACAGACAAAGGCAAAGCACCAAGAGTATATGGTGAAACATATAATTGTTATAATACATGGAGAGATGATTCAAGTGCAGAACTTTGTACCCCTAAAGATCAAAGAAATCCTTTCTCTTCTCTCGATCCTCAGAAACAGGCTAAGCTTGAAACTAGGAAACAGGCTGAGTTTGAAGCTAGACTTGAGTCTGAACGACTCAGAATTCAGCATGAATATGATTAGAAGACAAAAAATGATCAAAACTAGATTAATGAGAATGTGATTTCTCAAACTGATTATGAGTCCTTGACTTATGAGGAAGTCAAAGCACGGTTTGAATCTCAGAAAAAGGAGAGAAGAACAGGAAAAGGCCCAGATGATATAAGCAATGAAAGAATTTGAATTGCATAAAAATCAAAACATTGCTCAGACTGTTGATCGCCCCTCAAAGTGTGTGCCACCTAATAAGCAGGGCAATCATGGTGCAGGGCCTTTTGGTCCGCCTGTTTCTCCTTGCCATTAGATAGGAAATCATCACAAGTAGCCAAATCATCCGCCTCATATTCCCACACAGCATACGAATATGCATCCACCTCCTGGTCAACATCACATCCCTCGCTGGCTGGCATAATGTACAATACAATAATCCTATGCATCAGTATCAATATCCACCTATCCCTCCCCCTCACCAATACGCAGCAATGATCAGGCAGTTTGATTTGGCAGGGTTCCATCTATGCCCTTACCCTATGGATAGCAGCTGGAGAGGTCTGGTTCCCAAGTTTACAAGGAGCAATGCAGTCACTGCTGAAGAACATCTAAGGAATTTCAATGTGTTCATTCAAGATATAGGTATGCCATATGAGGACTTGCACATGAGGTTGTTTATGATGTCACTTGTTGAAGATTCTAGGGATTGATTTAACAGCTTGCCAGCATATTCAATTAATTCTCTTCAAGTATTCCAAGATCGATTCTTAGAGAAGTATGGAAATCTAAATGCACCAGATACAGCTCTTCATGAACTGATGAGGATTCAGAAAAATCAAAATGACTCAGTTTATGATTTCAATCGAAGATTTAACAAATTGCAAACTAAGGTACCTCCTAGATCAAGTTTGCCAGATTCTATAGCTTTAAGTGTTTATTTAAATGCATTTGATCCCAAAATAAGGTACGAACTGAGAAATAGATTTCCAAGAGATCTAGCTGAAGCATAGAAGATTGCATTGACAATTGAAAATAACAGGAAGGCTGCTGGTATAATTAATAAAAGAGACAACCCAAAGCCTCCTTAGAAAAGTAATAATTATCAGTACAGACAGAAGAATACATACATAAATGAGAATAGAAATGAAAGGCAAAGGTTACATGACATGCCTTATAATACAGACTGGAAGGATGGAAAACCTGTAACAGCAAGGCCAAGAAACAAAGAGACTCCTGATCCATTGAGCAAAAGAGGAACTTATATGGTGAATAATAATTACTTCTGTGAAGTTTGTAATCAGCCACATTCTCCAGACTATTGTGTTGTAGCTCAGCGGATGCAAGAAGAGGGAATGCTGATGGAGAATAATGGAGAAGATTACAAGGTCTACTTGACTTCAAATACCTTTTACCATGCTGAGAAAGAGTAGTCATCTTCTGAGGATGAAGGTTATGAATATGATGTTTCAAATCAGAAGTACAACGTCCACATGGCAGAACAGTAGATCTTCTATGACTCTAAAGAAGATTATGAAAAGGAGTATACTAAGCCACATTCTGATGAGGCGCCTACTCAAAGTAATAATAGAAGACTCACCAAAGAAGAAATAGAAAGACTCACTGTTGCAGTAGTTGAAGAAGCAAGAAGTAAATACTAGTTGAGAAACAGAAAAGTAAATGAGCTAGAAGGCGTGCCTGGGGAATTTTTATAAAAGATCAAAAGACAACACAAGAAACTGTAAAGAAGCTAGAAAACAAGAAACATGATAAAATTGAACAGAAGCCAGTCCAAAAGCAGAAAGTTGAAGAATTACACAAGGATATGCAAAAGTTTGATCAGCCTAATAAAAAAGAAAAAGAAGAAAACAAGGGAGAAACATCAGAACTGAAGAAGACCGTTAAGATGGAGAGCTCCTCTTTTGACTTCACACAGGCGTTATCCTAGGTAAAAATGTATGTTCCACTACTTGAATTGATGAAAATTAAGGAGTACAGAGATAATGTTGTTCAATTGATTACAAATGGAAATGAAAAAATATGAATTCTGAAGAAGTCAATAGACAGGAAAATTTAAATAAATTAGAAGTCTATTTGGGTGATGTTTTAACAACCTCCCCACAAGTGGATCCATTCTTCACCACATTGCTTATAAATAATAAATTGTTGAGGAATTGCATGATAAATTCTGGTGCTGCTATAAATATTATGCCAGTAGGTGTTATGAAGCAACTAGGCTTGTGTGTTGATACATATGAAGGGAAGTGTTATGCAATGGATAACAGACCTGTACCTATGGTAGGCATTATGAGAGGTGTTGAAGTCAAACTAGTTTCTTATCCACAGGTGGCTTATAATATAGATATAATAGTCATTGATACTCCTCCTCAATTCGGGATGCTTTTGTCAAGGCAGTGGACAACAGTTGTTGGTGGAAATGTTCAATTTGATATGTCTCATGCTACAATACCAGTGAATGGTCAGGAAGTCAAGTTGCATAGAGAGCCAAGAATGAACCAGCTTGTTGATTATGTGCCTCAAGATCAGATCAATTGTTTCTGTGATGTTGATATTGGAAGTTTTAAGATTGAACCAATTCAGCCAGAATTAACTAATAGTGATCCAATTGAAAAACATGTGGCACAAAGCTGCAATGAAGTATGGAAGATGTATTTCAATGGAGCATGCAGCCAAGAAGGTAATGGCGTTGGGATTGTTTTTGTTTCCCCTGAAGGTACTACTTTTAAATATTCATTCTTTTTGGAATTTGAATGTACAAACAATGTGGCAGAGTATGAAGCTTTATTGACATGCTTGAACATAGCTGTGAAACACAAAATCAAGTTATTGGCTATTTTGGGCGATTCTGAGTTGGTTGTTTCATAGATTAAATCCAAGTATGCAGCAAAACACAAAAGGTTAAAGCAATATAGGAATGTTGCATGGGACACAATTGAATTGTTTGATGCCTTCTCAATTGAGTGGATTGATAGGTCAAAGAATAGAATGGCTGATTTTTTAGCAAATGTGGCGCTGAAAAGAAATGATATCACATTGGCTGGGGTATCACAAATTGAATTTAAGACAAGGCCTGCTATTCTTGATAATGTTTATAGTTGGCAGGTCTTCAATGATGATGCTGATCTTTTGAAGTTTCTTCATTGTATAGATCAATATGAGGCCCAGGAAATTGATTTCAATGCTTTTGTTGAGGAGGTAGATGGGAAACAAACTATGTTTGGCAAGGAGATATTGCTGCTCAAAACAAATAAATTTCCCAAGGGTCTAGTGGCATTGGAGAGGTTGTATGATGGAAATGATAGATCTCTAATGAAACAAACGCCAGTCAGAAGAGAAGATATTGAAGAAGTCAACTTGGGGACTAAGATAGCACCAAGAAAGGTATACATTAGAAAGAAGATCAGCCCTACAATTAGAAGAATGCTGATAGAGTTGCTAAGAAAGTACAAGCATGTTTTTGTTTGGTCTTATCAAGATCTGAAAGCATACAGGGAAGATTTATTTCAGCATGAAATACCACTGAAGCCAGACGCCAAGCCTTTTAGACAAAAGCAAAGACCTATAAATCCAACACTGGAGCCTAAAATGCAAGAAGAATTGACAAAGCTCAGAGATGGAGGAATTATCAAACCAATCAGACATTCAACATGGGTTTCTAATTTGGTTCCTGTAAGAAAGAAGAATGGTGATATCAGATTGTGTGTGGACTTCAAAAATCTGAACATGGCATCTCTCAAAGACAATTATCCTCTACCCAATATGGAGGCTATATTGCATAAGGTGACAGGCTGTGAGTTGTTATCTATGATGGATGGGTTTTCAGGATACAACCAGGTTAAAGTCAAGGAATCTGAGCAATACAAAATAGCATTCACAACTCCTTGGGGAACATATGTATACATAGGAATGCCATTTGGTCTCACTAATGCTGGAGCGGCTTTCCAAAGAGCCATGGATGTAGCATTTGCTGATTTGATTAATGTTATCATGGTAGTATACTAGGATGACTTGACTGCTTATTCAAAGAAGGCTGAAGATCATGTGCAACATCTAGAAAAGGTATTTATTAAAGCTCTTGAATATGGTATTAGTTTAAATCCAAAGAAGTGTCATTTCGCAGTCACAGAGGGTAAGCTCTTGGGGCATATTGTCTCAAAAGAGGGAATTAGAATAGATCCTGAGAGGGTGGAAGCTATTGATAAAATTCCTATTCCCAAAACTATCAAGGCAATACAATCTTTCTTTGGACAAATTAATTTTGTCAGACGATTCATTTCTAATTTTGTTGAGATCATCAAGCCCGTATCTAAAATGTTGAAGAAAGGACAAAAAATGGATTGGACTGCTGAAGCTTTGGATGCTTTTATGTCTATCAAAAGGGCTATCAAAGAGGCTCCCGTTCTTAAGTCTCCAAATTTTACAAAGCCTTTTCAGATTTTTTTCATTTGCCTCAATGCATACTATTGCTGCTATTATGTTACAAAAGAATGAAGGTGGTTATGAATAGCCTGTGTCATTCTTTAGTAAATCATTACAAGGGTCTGAATTGAAGTATGACATAATGGAAAAATAGGCATTTGCATTAGTAAAGGCCACAAAGGCATTCAGACCGTATCTTGTTGGAGCAAAGGTGATTGCTTATGTCCCTCATGCTGTTGTCAAAGAAATTTTAACACAGTCTGAAGTTACTGGGAAAAGATGCAGATGGATCAACAAGATTCAAGAGTTTGACATGGAAATATAGATCACTAAGCTAGTAAGAGGTCAAGGCTTGGCTAGGCTGATGGCAGAATCAAATATTGAAGCAAGTCAAGTCTGTAATATAGAAGAAGGGAATGCAATTGTAAGCATTGAGCACACTCCTTGGTATACTGATGTTATGCATTATGTTAAATACATGAAGTGTCCAGATGGATTGAGTGACAGCCAAAGGAGAACTTTGAAGTTGCAAGCATCAAAATATGTCTTCATGGATAGAGATCTATTTTGGAGAAATAGAGATGGCATATTGTTATTATGTCTAGATGAGTCACAAGCCAAACATGTTTTAAGTGAAATGCATGAAGGAGTATGTGGAGGACATTATTCGGCAAAGACAACTGCACACAAAATTCTCAGGGTTGGGTATTATTGGCCAAAGGTCTTTAATGATTCTTTTACACATGTGAGAAAATGTGAAGCTTGCCAAAATTTTACTAGAAGATTGAAGTATCAGGGTGCTTTGCCACTTCAACCTTTGCATGTTGATGCCCCTTTTCATCAATGGGGAATTGATTTCATTGGAGAGATACAGGAGAAGTCAAGTGGAGGACATAGATGGATTCTAGTTGCCACTGATTATTTTACAAAATGGGTGGAGGCAATCCCAACCAAGCAGGCTACAAGTAAAGTTGTAACAAATTTCTTGATGGACAACATTATCACCAGATTTGGTACACCATTGAGGATAATCATAGATAATGAGATGTGCTTTAGGTCAAATGAATTCAAAAGCTTTTATGGTAAGTATGGTATTACTATTTCTTATGTAGCCCCTTATCATCCACAAGCCAATGGTCAAGCAGAGTCCAGCAATAAGAGTCTTTTGAAGATTATAAGGAGAGTGTTAGGACAGAACAAGAAGGCTTGGGATTCAATATTAACACTGGCTATGTGGGCTGATAGGATCACTGTGAAGAGGGCGATTGGAAAATCCCCATTTGAATTGGTGTATGGAGCACAAGCCAGGATGCCCCTGCAGAATTTGTTACCAGTCTACAATTTTGTTTTACAGGAAGATTTGGAAGTTCTTGAACCCATGGAAGACAGAATGGAGCAACTTGCTGAACTTGATGAAGTAAGGAGAGAGGCCCAAAGTCAAAACATGAAGTATCTATTTGACAAGAAGGAAAAGAATAGAAAATTTGAAGAAAATGATGTGTTGATGTCGAATGCAAGGTGTCAAGAGAAAGGAAAGCATGGTAAATTTGAAGCTCTTTGGCTGGGACCTTTTGTTGTTGTTGGAAAGAAGGGTGAAGACTCATATTATCTACAGAACATGGCTGGTGAAGATCAGGAATTGCCTATTCATGGGAAATTCTTGAAGCTTTTCTTCTCTTGAGTAACACGAAGGATTGAGGATTGCCAGTGCATGGACAACTCTTGTGTATCCTCTTTAAAATTATTTTCCATGCACAGTAGTTTTAGGTTTTCATCCATCTCCATTTCACTATCATTTTCCAGTCACTTCCACTTTGCATTCACTTCCATTACCATTCATTCCATTGCTGCTCACTGGTTCTTCATTTTGTGTCTGGTCTGTTCAACCAAGATTTTGGATCCTTGCAATGATCTCACTATCATTCATCCCCAGACAGAGCCATTGTTGGAACTATTAAAGTTTGATAATTTTGCATATCTTTCATATCCCTGAGTCTCCATATGAGTCCTTCCTTATGCATATTTTCTTCATTTCATGATTTGTTTGCTCATATTTTGGCTCATTTTTGTCCTATATTTCATCCATGGCTGCATTTTCCACCTTTGGGTCCATTTCGGCATGAGTCTGTTTGGGTCTCCCTGACCCATGTTGCTTGTGTGTTAGCATTCATTTGTTGCAGGTGTTTCAGCAAGACCTTTTCTCTATCTTGGCGATCGGCATTTTCCTGTGGGTGGCTATTGGCATGACATTCGTGTTGTTTCGGCGACTGAGGATGAGCGTATCGGCATGAGTTTGGCCATCGGGCTGAGGTCTTGGCGATTTCTATTTGTCTTGCCGACTGGTGGTAGGAGGGTACATCTCGGTGTTGGTTGGGCTATCGATATGAAGTCTCAGCGAGTGACCTTCGGTCTCGCTGTATGTGTCCTTTTCGACCAAACGTAGGTCTTCGCTGAAGGGTAATAGCAACATGCGCATCTCTTACCAACGAAGCATTGGGGTTCTTTCTGATGGCCTTCAATGTGAGATATGTTTTCTCTTGGCGAGCAAAGGGCCAGCTCGGGGTGACTTTCGGTGAAACATAACAAGTCTACAAGAGGTCTCTCTGATGTATGAGTGCTACAACGACTGTGAACAAGCCAAAGGAACCCATTGGTGAGAGATATCCCTATGTCTCAGCGAGTGGAAGGCACATAAGGAAAGGCATATCGGTAACACTTGGGGTGTTCTGCGAGAGGTTTTCTCGATATATCATAGAGCTACAGCGAAACACAAAGGAACAAGGGATGCTTCTTGTCCTCGGTGTAACGAACAGAAAGTCGCAGCGACATGTGAAAGATAAAAGCACTCTCGAGGAAACACAAATTGATCTATAGGATGTCTCCTCAACTTAGACATGTCACAGCGAATGCGAGTACAGTGAACACGGGCAGATAGCGATAAACGATTAAGTTTCCTTCGGCATACCTGCTGGTTGTCACACCAACTATTTCACTAGTAATTAGCATTATTCAAATCTTGTGGCCGACATGTAGATGTTTAATAACCATTGCAGGCCGACACAATTTGAGCCCGATTTTTATGCTAGGCCGACATGGATTTTCAGTATGGTATTTTCTTCAAATGCTGGTATATGAATAAGCATATGGTAATTGTAAAAGGACATCAGTTATCAATTATTTGATACAGTAGGTAAATTGTATGGATACAGAACAGTAAATTTATCAAATTAGAGGCTATGATGCATGTTCTAAAATGGAGGTATTTATGAGTATCAATTGATGTTGCTGCACATGTCTGGTATCAGTTATCTGTTGAATTTAATAAAAGAATTGCTAAGTTGTCTCCAAGATGGACTCTTTCTGATTGTTTAAATTGATATGACAAGTTTGTATTCAATTTATCAGTGCACATTTGTTTCACTTGTGTGATCGATTGATTGGTTCTTTCAAGTAAAGACTAAATCCTTTTAGTTAATCACAGTAATCAGAGAGATTCAATTGGATTATTCAAGTAGAGCTTAGTAGTCACATTCTTGCATGTTTATACAAGTTGTAAACATAATATATGCCAGATAATTTGAATTTTCTCAGAGAAGTGTTGCTCATCTTGATCTCATTTGACTTCCCATACCCAACAAGGCACTGGTCTCTACACTTCACCATTTGAACTTATTCAGTTTTCTTTACATCTGTTAATTGAGCATTTATTTTAGGATTCAGATCAGAATATTGTTACTATTTTCAAGTTGGATTTCATTTGTTCACTTCCCATTGCCATTGTGAACAAATTGTTTCAAGAAGATAATCACAAGTTAAGTCTGCACCATTCAGAAAGGTACACCCACCCAGGTTTGCAGCACCTAAAGAGTAGAAGGTTGAGTTCTCTTGACCTTGTATGTTACCCTTGAACATATCAAGAGATTGGCAGCCTCTTGAGGCATTCAGCCTATGTTTTTGAGAACTAACACAGCATAGGCGTTGGGGAGATTCAGATTTGGTGGAAGGAGTCGAGCCCTTCGGAAAGGAGGGTAGTGCAGTAGATCTGCAGAAGCCAGAACATATTCCTCAGTGGGTTTTTGAAAATAGAAGTTGGGTGGACAAGTGTCTTCCCCAAAACAAGTAGAGTCAGGGTCAGAACGGGCATGACAGGCCACCTGAACAAAAACAATTCCCTCCAGGCACCAATTGGAACATAGCAGAAAAACCATATTACAAGAGTAGGCATGGGTGGTTCCGAGAAGGGGATACAATCTGCAAACAACCAGCCAAGTGGAAATCGAAAGGAGGTCATCCCTAGAACCACAACAACAAAGTATGGCGGAAGAAAATATCACTTAATTCTGAGCAGAACACCTTTGCCAAGACATCTCATCCTATTGGTGAGGAGTTTGAATTTGGCAGAATAATGAATAAGAGAGATCGAAATCTTCTGCACAGGAAATTAAATCGCAAAGACTCTCAATTCTGAACATTCCAGGACTCGAAAATGTGACCGAGAGGTCATAAACTTTTCCAAATGCCAGCAAAACTAATAGAGAAAAGGGTGGCTAGGCTTTCAGATCATGCCCTTTTTACGAAATGGACTAATCCAGCTAGTTCTAATGAGGAGATCAAGGCCTAGTGTATGAACAAATATCCAGACCGGGTAAGTGTTACTCCCCTTCTGAATTCCTTCTTTTTGATAGAATGTATAGACTTAAACCTAAAATTGGCAATCCTAGAAGGGGATCATATGTTTATGAATGGACATTGGTTCTCCTGCACAAATTAGAAAGCCAGCTTTGACCCATGGAACCACCAATTGACTCAAATCCTGACCTGGATTAAATTAGTTGATCTTCCATCTGAGTTCTGGAATCTTGAAGCTATGATAAAATTGGGTGATGCCCTAGGAGTATGTATTGGATTAGATGAAGACTTCATTAATGGAATAGGCGGATTAGAACCTTGCATCCTGGTCAAGGTAGATGTGGGAGTGAGGATATATAAAACTCTTGAGATACTAACAAAATTTGGAAGTTGGCAGAAGGAAATTGAAGTTTGGGAGGGTTCAGGGTCAAAAAATGCCTCTTTAGGAAGACACTTCAATAAAGCACCTCAAAGAAGCCATTAACAGACAATTCCTTCAAAACCACTCAAGTAAATCATGTGGATGTTCACCCAATGAACTCTAATGAGGCTGACAAGCCCATCTTGGGGTCTACCATTCCAACTAGAGAAGAAAATGATGCCCTTTCGGTGGATCACCTAATTCCACAAGACAAGGATGTAGGAAACCCTCAGAAAGACAACATCTAGGCCGAACAAGCCCTCATTGCGCTTATGGACAACACTCAACTTCTTCAGAAAGAAATTCAACATGAGTTGAAGGAATTATCTGTTAGTGGTGTTGACAGTGGGAGATCCTTTCCTCCTCCTGTTCCCCCAACTCAATCGATCTCACAAACTATGCTAGCAAATTTAGATATCCCCCAGACGAAAGAAGTGGACGAGAGTCAACATTCAGATGAAGAGGAATATGATCAACTTTCAAATGAGGCAAGCGAGCTCTGGGAGGAAGTGGAAGAAGGAGATTTTTTGGAAGTGAGACAGTTGAAACAGTCAGAATCAAAACTGAAATACCCTTACATTAAGCTCAAATCAAGAAGGGGAAGAAAATCAAACAAGTCAAAGCTAGTGTTGGCTGGCAATGACCTTGGGAAAAATAAATTGATACTAGGGAAGGAGAGCATCCTTCCCTTGGTAGAATGAGGTTCATTACCTAGATAGTCATGGGTGTTAATTCCTTTGACAAATGGTGCATAGTCAAGTGCCAAATTGTCCAATCAAGTGCAGATGTGGTGCTCTTGCAAGAAACAAAGTGGAGTAAGGAAGAAGGTAGCAAAAGGTTGGACAGATGGAAGTAATGGAATGGCCAACTTCTAGAGGCTTCGGGGGCGTCTGGAGGTCTAGGGATTATATGGAATCCCTTCACAATGGTAGGAATAGTAGAGGCAGAAGCTGAGAATTGGAAAGCAATCAAATTTAAAGACATCAAAAGAAACCTCTCTTACTTTTGCATTAATGTCTATGGCCCAATCTCCATTGAAGGGAAGAAGAGACTTTGGGGCAGTATTTCTAGATTAGTAGAAGGCAAAAAATCAGAGAAAGGGATTATAGCAGGGTATTTCAATGCCACACTAAACAACACAGAAAAACAAGGGGGGTCAGGGAGAGCTACGACTATTCAAAGAGACTTTCAAGAGTTCTTCGATGTTAATGCCCTCTTGGATATTCAAGAAAGAAATGGAATACACACCTGGTCCAATAGGAGGAAAGGATTCACTAACATTGCAGAAAGGCTTGATAGATTTCTACTATGGGGTGACTAGGGGGAGCTGGAGGGATCACATGTTGCACAAATCCTTCCCTTCATTGGTTTGGATCATTTCCCAGTCCAACTTTCCTTTGGCCCTATTGAAGCTCCTAAGGGTTGCCCGTTCAAATTCAAATATATGTGGCTTAGAGATAACAGTCTTCTAGACCTAATTAAGACGTGGTGGAATGAAGTGAAACTCAACAGAGAAATAGATCTTCTCAAAGTAAGTAAAAAATTGAGTTATATAAAAGTGAAGCTGAAAGAATGGAACAGAAGCCACTTCAAAAACATATTTCAGGAGAAAGCCAAAATAGAACAAGATATCCGTGCTCTCAATGAACATGTGATAGACAAAGGTATGGATGCAGTAGATTTTGAGAATGAAAAAAATCTGAAAGAAGAACTGGCTGAAATTCTCAAGAGGGAGGAATGCTACTGGCGTCAAAAATCAAGGGAAGTCTAGCTTAAAGAAGGGGACAGAAACCCAATTTTTTTTCACAAATCAACAATGGCACACAACAATAACAAGAGGATTATAGAAATTAAAAAAGCCAATGGTGATACAACCCAATCAACTATTGAAGTTAACAAAGAGGTTGTCTCTCAACTAAGATTACTGGTCTTTCGACTGAGGGTGTGAAATTTTATAGGGACCGTCAGTTCTCTGATGAAGCAGTCATCAGATTTCCTAAAAAAGATAAGGAGAAGGCTAAGCTGGTTAAGGTTGCCAATAGCTACTTTGATGTGGAGTCCATTAAATCAATCTGGAGGAAAGTTTTAAGAGTCATTATGGAGTACATCACGGTTGATGGGCGCTTCACCAGGGCGTATGGTTATCACTTTTCCATTTTGAACCACTTTCGTCACAAGGTTCGTATCTCTTTGCCTTTTTATTTATTCTCTTCTCTGAAGAATTGCCTTGATGAAGTTGAAAGAAACCCTAGGCGGATTTCTATTATTCACCCTGGTCTTGTCAGGCTCATCTTTGAGCATTATCAAAATTTACCTGCTTTGCCTAAAATTGTTGATGTTGGGGATTTGGATGATGAGGATACTGAAAGTAGCAGGGAGAATGATCCCCTAGCCCCTCTTACTTTTGCCCTTGTTGGGTCTAAAACCACTGTTCCCCAATCCCTTTCTTGTCGGAATGTCCTTTTGGGTTATGCTCTGCCTTCTTGTCCTAATCCACAGCCCTCGCCTGATTGCCCTATCTCGGGTTTTGCTTCGCCGTCTTGTCTTAATCCTCAGCCGTCTCCTGGTTGCCCTACCCCGGGTTTGGTCTCTGGTTTTAAAGGTACCTCGGTTACGAAATTGGTCTCGTACTCTAGGAATTCTATGGAAATTCATTTTGATAAACCTATGGTCAGTAAAGAGTCGGCTCCTAGTGCCCCTGCGTCTGGAAGATTTGTGAATGCCCCTAAAAACTCCCCTAATCAGGGAAAAATTAATTCTACCCTGAATAACCTCAGGTCTGAGGACTTAATGAGGGTGGCGGAAAAAAGTATTGATGGCCTTTTCACTGTTCTTAAGTGGACCCAGAAGGATGTTTGTGATTTGATTGGCCGTAACAGAGATCTCAGCAACAGAGTCATGGAACTGGAGTAGAAGATAAGCTGGAGTTGTAATGAGAATGAGGGACAGGACACCCCCTTACTGGGGAAAAGACAATAGGTGCAGGAGGAAAGATTGACTAGGTTGGAGTGCAATATGTCCAAGATTGGCCAAAATATCAGGGCCACTATGGAGAATAATCATAAAATTGCCAGGCACAATGCTATTATCATCAATGCTATGGTGGAAAAGTTAGAAAAAAATCAAAAGGGCTCGCTGGTTGTGGACTTGGATGCGGACAGAGGTTGTAGCAGATCTGTTGTTGAAGGGATTTTGACTCGAACCCAGGCTAATATGAAGAGGAAGGTCCCTGCTTCTCCACACATGGTTCAAATCCTCAAGTAGGGGTTACAAGATATGAGTGAAGCTAAAAAGGAAGCCGAGGAGTGTATGAACACCTTGGAGTAGTGCTGTTGTGGTCATTTCTGGCTTTTTGGTGGTCCTTTTTTTGGACCCTGTTGTCTCTTTTTGCTGTCGTTTCCTTTTTGGGACAGCTGTCTGTTTGTTCGGACTTTTTATGCTCTTTCTTTGTTTGTTTTAACTTTGTGGTTTCAGGTCCCTATAAAACCTGTTTTTTCCTTTTCAAAAACAAAGAGGTTGTCTCTTTCTTTGAATCCCTGTTGAACAAGGAGACTCCTATTAATAGGAGTGACAGGGATTACCTACTAGGTGCAATCCCATCCATCATTTCAGAATCCCAAAAAAATATTCTCTTTCAAAAGATAACCCTAGCAGAAGTCAAAGAAGCATTTTTTCAAATGAACCCAGACAAGGCCCTAGGTCCAGATGGCTTCCCTGCGGGCTTCTTCCAAAAGTTCTGGGATATAGTTGGAGAGGACCTTGGTGCTACTGTTGAAGAATCCAGAAGGAAGATGACTATGCTTGGGGAAATAAACCACACCTTTCTAGCACTGATCCCTAAAAATAAAGCCCCTCACTCAATGAGTGATTTCAGGCCTATTGCCCTATGCAATACGGTGTACAAAGTGGTAACAAATTTAATTGCTAACAAACTCAAGAGTGTGCTCAAGGAAGTTATCTCTGAGGAACAAAGTGGCTTTGCTCTAGGCTGATCCATAGTGGAAGGAATCATTATAGCACATGAAACAATACACACAACCAAAAAAAAAAAGGAGGCTTGCATGCTCATTAAACTAGACATTCTCAAAGCATATGATATGGTAGACAAGGGCTTCCTCCTGGAAGTATTAGGAAAATTTGGCTTTAGTCCAAACTGGATAAAATGGGTCAGCAGCTACATTTCAACTCTGAAGTTCTCAGTTCTAGTTAATGGCACATCAAATGGCTTCTTCTCTTCATCTAGGGGCCTTAGGTAGGGAGACCCATTATCCCCATTTCTATTCATAATCATGGTAGAAGTGTTGGGGAGGGGGATCAAAGGCTAAGAGAGGAAGGTAAATGGAAAGGAATCCATGTAGCAAATGAAATGGAACCTTCAACCCACTTACAATTTGCAAATGACATAGTACTAATGGGTGAAGCAAGTCAGAGGGAAGCAAGATTGATCAAGAATTTCCTAGATACCTATTGCAAAGCATCAGGGAAAAACATCAACTGGGACAAATCAGAGATTTTCTTCCTAAATACTCAACCAAGTCTTCAAAGGGATATTGCAAGGATCCTAAATCTGAAAGTTGCCTCCCTTCTAGGCCGCTATTTGGGGATCCCATTGTTTGTAGGTATCAACAAAAACTGCTATTGGGATAATTTAATTAGTAGCTGCAAGAACAATTTGAGAACTTGGAAAGGTAAGTGGCTCTCTTCAGCAGGAAGACTCTTGCTAGTTAAATCGGTACTGTCAGCAATTCATGTCTATTTGATGTCCTGTCTCAAACTCCCCAAAGCTATGGAAGATGCTCTCACACAGATCTTTAGGAGATTCTTTTGGAGTGGTGTGGGGGAGCAAAACAAATTTCCTCTTTTGGCTTGGGATAAGATTTGTCTTCCCAAGAAAGTTGGAGGTGCTGGATTATGCCAACTACCCCTTATGAATCAGGCCATGGGTGCCAAATTAGTTTGGGACATCCACACTAGAGGAAATCAGAAGTGGATTAGAGTCTTGACAAGGAAGTATCTTGACTCAGATGACCCAAATAGAATCCTCATAGTATTGAATCCCCTGAGAGGCTCTACTATCTAGAATTTTATTCTAGAGTGTAGAGACATCATTTTTTATCATGTCACTTGGGAAATTCGAGATGGTCTTAGTGCCTCCTTTTGACATGATTCTTGGGGTGGAAAAAGCCCAATTGGTGACACTCAAGGCTTGGAGGAGATAAAAGAGGAAACAATCAGATTATGGGGTTACAAGGTGGCCAATTATGGTGTGAAAACTAATAACCAAGGAAGTGTATGTTGGGTTTGGCATGACCTTCAGAACCTCAATGCCCCACAACCCCAGAAGGAAATATTGTCCAAAATCCTCAAGGATAGATTTTTTTGTCCCATCTAATTCGAATGACTAGATTAGGTGGTGTGGATTGTCTGATGGGGCCTATAAAGTGAAGTTAGGTTATAGGGCCAAGGAAATAGTAGTAGCTCGTCAGGACTGGCCAATTAAACTTTTTTGGGGAAACAATTCCCTACCTAAGGCAGGAGTTTTTGCATGGCTAGTAGTTCAAAAAAGGATTCTCACGGAGGACAGATTGGCCAAATTTGGAATACAAGGCCCAAGGAGGTGTTTCCTTTGCAAATATCACTTGGAATCGACAAAATTCATTTGTTGCTATCCCGCCTTATGCACGTATCGTTGGAAACTTACGTAAGAAATGTTTAATTTCTCGTGAGTCCAATACCAAATGATCTTGCAACTTGGTTTAAAATGTGTCCTCAAAAGAGTAGCAAAGCAGTGTTTAACAACATTTGGCAAATATCCCCATCATTAGTTATTTGGGAGCTATGGAAGGAAAGGAACCAGAGAATTTTTCAAGGATAGGAATTGAATAAGGACAAATTATGGGACAAGATTGAAAGAGCAATAGTAGAACTAGTCAATGAGGTTGCTAGACGTAAGGAAGCCAAACACAAAGTCTTCACTAGTTGGGATGACACTTTGATCAAACACTTCCCAGGTCTTAAACCACCCTCTCTGAGTGGAAGCAACTTCCTTCAATCCAAAAAAACATCAAGAGAGGAAAATTGGTGGCAAGCCCCTGATCCTAGTTGGATAAAAATCAACTTTGATGGGGATGTTTGTATAGCACGAGACTCTAACTACAAGGTGCTAGCAACTTGAAAGCAGTTTCCTTGGGTAGATGCACAAACAATGAGACAAAATTTAGAGCGGTAGCAATTGGTTTGTAGCTAGGTAGAGACCTAAA